>OY986967.1:23919108-23963031 GCA_963920575.1 Narthecium ossifragum
AACATGAGCTGCCAATCTGAAGGGGAGGATCGAAGATAATATCCAAATTTTCAACAGCTTGCATGACGCAGAGCCGGCGGTCATTGGCGCTAAGGTCACCAATACATTGCGTGTACCCTTGCACCGTGCCGGAGCTTCTAACTCTGAACCCGACGACACTCTGCAGTTCGTCGAGCACGTCGTCCCTCCGGGAGAAGAACTCGCCGTCGTCCGTGGTGCTCGAGCTGCAAATTTTGTAGACCTGAGCCGTGTCGAGCCGCCCCAAGAAGTTGTCGTTGCTGTACCTCACGAAGCATCCGTCGAGTTGCAACGAGGCTGAGAATGACTGGGTGCATACAAAGCCTAGTTGGCTCAGAGCGTTCTGGACGCACTAGGAGCAGGCTGGGATGCTCAAGTCGTTGTGGCACTGGTAGAGGGCGTAGGCGGCCGAGCCTGGAGGCGAGGAGGAGTCGTTGCCGGCTGCGAAGCTGTTGTAGGATGCTTGGGATGAGGAGAGAGATCGGGAGAGAGGACGCCGGAGGAGTAGAGAAACAGGGGAGGAGAGAGGTCGGGAGAGAGGACGCGGAGGAGTAGAGAAACAGGGGAGGAGAGAGGTCGGGAGAGAGGACGCCGGAGGAGTACAAAAACAGGGGAGGAGAAGAGGGACGGGGAGGGAGAAGAAGAAGAGGGGCCCTGTGCGGCCTGCACTTGAACAACCTCGCGTGCGTTGCCGGCGCGCACACGCACTTCGACTCTGCCCCTGTGCCATGGCCGCATGCCGACGAGGCGGAGGAAAAGCTCCGGGAGATCAAGGCGGCTCCAAATGATGGAAATCCGGAGCTGGAGGAGGAGAGAGGTCGGGAGAGAGGACGCCGGAGGAGTAGAGAAACAGGGGAGGAGAGAGGGCCGGGGAGGGAGAAGAAGAAGAGAGAAGAGGGGAAGAGATTAGAGCCATACCTTCGCCGATGACGACGAGAAGAGAGAAGAGGAGCGCAAGCGGCAGCGGCGGAGGTGGAGGAGGGGAGTATTCATTTGCTTCACGTATGCCTTTCTTATTCCTCCTCTTCCACCTTGATGCACATGCCATCGTCCTCGTCGAAGCCCCTCACTAGCCCCGGCCGCGGCGGGGCTAGCTGCGCCGTCTCTCTCCGCGTCGGTCAGCCGGAGGCTGAAGAGCAGCGGGAGCGTCAAAGGGGGCCAGTCCACCATGTTCCCGGCTGTGGTGGGGGGGGGGGGGGGGGGGGGCGGAAGAAGGGATGCGCGTTCGAGGCAGCCGGAGGAGGAGAGAAGCAGGGGAGGAGAAGAGGGGGACAGGGAGGGAGGGAGAAGAAGAAGAGAGAAGAGGGAAGAGGGATGCGGAACAGAGAAGAGGGACGGGAGACGGGGGAAGAGGGAAGGAGAAGAAGAGAGAAGAGGGAAGAAGGAGGAGGACGCGGAGGATACCCGACGAGGGGTAGTTTAGTAATTTTATTTCTTAATCCCTCCATGGTCGGGAACGGAATGGGCCAGTCCGAGGTATGAGATGAGATTGGCCTATTCCCAAGTTGTCAGGAATGAAGCATTCCATTCCTGACGTTGAGTGTCAACCAAACATGGGAATGGGATTTGACATGGGAATTGACCATTCCATTCCCATCATTTTTGTGCAACCAAACATGCCATCAGTTTCTCCTCATAATCCTCCTTCTCCATCGTCTGGTTGTCATCCAGCCATTCCGACGTTTCCCTCAATGCAATCTCCATCTTCTCCTTATCATCCGTATTGATCTTACCGGAGAGTTTGTCTTCATCGTTGATGGTACTCTTCATGTTGTAGACATAAGTTTCGAGCTTGTTCCTAGCATCAATCCTCTCCTTAATCTTCTTGTGTTCCTCTGCAAATTCCTCTGCTTCCTTCACCATCCTATCTATTTCTTGCTGGCTGAGTCGGCCTTTATCGTTGGTGATTGTGATCGATTTTGACTTCTTGGCCGCCTTGTCCTCCGTCGTCACATGAAGTATACCATTCTCGTCGAATGTGACTTCAATTTGCGGTGTTCCCCTGAACGCTGAACGACACACACACATATATCAGTGAATCAACTCCCCCCCCCCCCCCCCCCCCCCAAAAAAAAAAAAAAAATTTAACAGTAGGAATCAGTTAAATACCAGGAGCAATGCCTGAAAGATCGAATCTGATAGGAATAAAAAACATTAGAAGAATTCAGATGTTCTTACTCTGATAGTAACTGTTGTTTGGTGATATTCATAAGTTGTGAAGATCTGAGACTTCTTCACTGGTATCACTGTGTTCCTCGGAATTAGCTTTGTCATCACACCGCCGGCCGTTTCGATCCCCAAACTCAATGGTGTAACATCCAACAAGATAAGATCTGATACATAGCACATCACAAGATAAATGAGATCATAACTTTTCAAACTTGCTAAATTATGTGTGCTATCTAGCAAACAATCAACAATGGCACTCTTACCTTTTGTTTCTCCACCACCTTCGCCGCTAAGAATACCACCTTGGATGGCGGCGCCATACGCGATGACCTCATCCGAATTGACCCCCTTGTTGGGCTCTTTTCCATCAAAGAAATCCTTCAAGAGTTGTTGAACCTTTGGAATCCTGGTGCTACCTCCAACAAGAACAATCTCATGGATATCACTCTTCTTCAAATGAGCATCCTCCAATGCCTTCCTCACAGGCTCCATCGTCTTCTTGTCTTGAACAAATCCATGTTCAGCTCTTCGAATCTAGCTCGCGTCAACGGCTCAGACAAGTCCACCCCGTCGAACAGAGACTCTATATCCACCCTCACTTGGTGCTGGTTGCTCAATGCTCCCTTGGCTCTCTCGCACTCCCTCCGGAGCTTGCCGACTCGGCCTTGTTGTCCTTGCTGATGTCCTTGCCATACTTCCTCTTGATCGGCTTGATGATGTAGTCCATGACTCTCTGGTCGAAGTCCTCCCCTCCGAGACGGGTGTCTCCACTGGTGGACAGCACTTCGAAGACACCATTGTTGTGGCAGCGGCGCGGGCGAGGTCGAGTGTGGACGGGGACGGGCGAGGGAGGCCGGCGCGAGGGAGGCATGGCCGGGCAGTGGCGATCGTCGGGAGAGAGAGAGAGCTAGGGCACGAATGGGGGGCTTAGAGGGTGGGGTGGGGTGTTAGAGACCGATCAGCGATCTTGGCCATCCGATCCCATCGGACGGCCAGGATCCTGGTTCCCTATATAAGACTTAGGGAACCAGTTCCCCCTTGAAAATTCCCCTATATGTATGTGTGTATACATACATATATACCATATATAAACGTAAATACATACATATATAGATATATAAATACATGTATGTGTATATTTGTGGGTGTAATATATACATTGTATATTGTTAATATGTATGTCTCTATAATAATATATATGTATATATGAAAATATTTCTATATATTGTATGGATGTGTATATGTGTTTAATATATTAATAAAGTTTTGTCTACATGGCCACGTGGTATTATGTGTTTCATATATTAATAAAGTTTTGTCTACATGGCCACGTGGCCATGACACGTGTAATGCACATGTCATGTGATTGGTAGTGAGGTACTGACTAATTGATCTATTCAATCGGTGGTGAAATATCGATGGATTAGATCAACCAATCGGCACCTCAATACCGATCCGATCATTGGTATATTCAATCGGTAGTGAGGTACCGACTACTCGATCTATTCCATCGGTAGTGAGATACCGATGGACTGGAAAATCAGTCGATACTTCACTACCAATTGGACCGCATGTGTAACGTATATGTTTTCGGCTATGTACACAAATCAACACACTTAATATATATGAAAAGAGTGTGTGTTGATTGGTGACAAGTGGCACCAATCTAACACCCCCATGTAATGATGGATCCGGTCCTCCTCCCTTTGGGAGAACCTGAATCACTACTCCATACCGGATGCTTTCTTCTCCTCATAGTTATTTGCAATTCAATATCTATTATATAAAATCCAGTGCATCCTATCAGAGATATAGGGATGCACGATTCAAGTTAATGCAAGATATATCAGGCGATCTAAAAAGAAGTAGTGTAGGGTGGTGGTTAGCGGGTGATTAGGGGAGAGAGAGGAGTATGAGGCTGGTAGTTATCCATGCTAGGTGACACGGGGGCCCACCTAGTCTTATATACAATCATCTTTGGTAAAATATTCTTTGCGGGACAACTAGATGCCAGTTTAGTAGCCATGGATTTCTCATGAGAATGCTTGTCTATAAGATATCTAGGGGTGAGCAAAACCGAACCGAACCTGAAGAACCGAACCGAACTGAATTAGTTCGGTTCATTCGGTTCGGTTTTTTCGGTTCTTCGGTTCGGTTCAGTTCGGCTTTGATATGAATGAAAAGCTCGGGTTCGGTTCTTTAAAAAAAAATTCAGGTTAGAACCGAAGAACCGAACTTTTCTATGCCTATGGTCTAACCCGAAAAGTTTGGTTCTTTAAAAAGTTCGGTTTTTTAAAAAGTTTGGTTCGGTTCGGTTAGTAATAGAGTTCTGTTTGGTTCGGTTCCAAATTATTTGGAACCGAACAATTTCGGTTAGGTTCGGTTCAGATTGAATCTTATGTAAGTTCGGTTCGGTTCTTTAAAAACTGGACCGAAAAAAATTCAATTGTTCGGTTATGAACCGAGAACCGAATATATACTCACCTCTAAAGATATCACACAATTGGCCAAATTCTGGCCGCCAAACCGCCATCATAGGATGATGCCTTGGCGGGGGCGATGGCTTAGGAAGTGGACAGGGACGCCTATGTGTAGTATATAAAGTTGGAAGGCTTTGGTAGGGGCCATGGCTTCGGAAATGGACAAGACCCCAGTGTAGTATATAAAGTTGGAAATAGACCCTCCAACTACTGGATGCTCGGTATATAAAGCATTTTCCCCCACTATGCTATAATAATAGGCTCAGCTAATCAAAACAATATATAAAAAATTACAGTGTACCATCATTGGTGGATGGTCATATAATCATGCTTGTTGGAAACGAGAGCTGAGATTTATCAATATATGTCAATGTAGATTTATCAAAAAAAGCAAGAAATTTTTATCATTTATGCCTTGTTTGCACTTTCTCGAATTCTGTCTCTCTCGTACTATCACACCTGCTGTCTCTCTAGATCTGTTTAAATCTTATCCGACTATCCAAATCATTAACTTCTGAATCTATCAGTATTTTATTAATGATTTTGACTGTTTCATGAGATTTAAAATTACACCCCTCTTTCTTCTCAAAAAATAAAATTTGTAATATAGTTACTGCTGTCAAAATTGGTGGTCGTTTCCAAGTTAACAGAGTTGATTAGTATAGATTAAAGCTGTTAGATGATCATCTCATACTTTTTTGTAGGTTTCTAGCTAGATTACTGCAAAGACACATGGCAATCTCGCTTATATATGCAAGCATATACTTTTTACAAAAACATTCTAAACATCCATCCAACAAAGCATATCTAGTAAGTAGGAAAGCGTTCATACTAGCATCCATCTTCCTGAGGCTCTATATATCTCTGTCTTATTCGCTTCAACCATTCAAAGCCCATGCAGACCTCTTATGGATGACAGAAATAGAGCCCAACATCTCCTACAAATATTACACGCTAATCAGTTCCTCCCTGCTAACTCCACAATAGGCCTTCAAGTCACTCTTCCTTCCTTCATCTGTGAACCTATATCCTATGTAGTCACCAATGTCATATGGTTTATAGACCAGTGGGTGCTCTTCATCAACCAGCTCTTCTGGAGGTTGCAGTATGTCCCCTCTTTTCGGAAGCGAACCGAACACAACAGAGTACCTTGTTTCATCACCTCTCATCGCAATGCGATGAAGGGCCGGCTTGAACCTCCCATTGCTCCATGCCTAGCAATTAATTATGGGTAACAAATTCAGGATCATAATTCATAACATCTCATGAAATAACTAAATCTACTCATCAATAGGTGTAGTTGAAAGCTCAGACGTACCTCAAAGGATTCCCCTACCAACGCAATGAAAGAATTAGGTGAAGGCATCACTTCTATCCAGTCCCCATCTCTGGTCTGCACTTCTAGGCCTATTTGGTTTTTGGCAGATTATTGTCACCGTGTTCACATCCTTGTGATCTCCTATCTCAGTGAAACTCTTGTGGCCTGATGGAACCCAATGCCTTGACAGCTTGAGTCCATAAAGTGTCGATTCCAAGTGCGAATCCTCGAGCTTCTCCAGACCCAAGCTCTGCAAGATCATTCTCCGGAGCATTTGATCAAACTGCTTCATGTGCTCAGAAAATTTCCATATTGTATTGCTGCATGTATACATACGAACAAATTTTACGGGAAAAAAATCAAAATCACAGATTCATAAATCAAGACATTGTAGTTTAGAGCTGAAAGTTATGTACCAAAAGGTTGGATTGCCATCAGCTGGCCACATGAGTCCTGTGAACTCTTCGACTTGACCAAGCATCTGGGATTCTCCGATGAGAAAGCTCTCATGTGCTTCCTTGATTTCGCCGAACCAGGCGCCGACGTACAAAGGATTAGTGGGATTATGCTTCTTGGTCTCGGGAGGCAGCGCAAAGACCTCCGGCATGCAGCGGCCAAAGAGTGTGCCGATCAGCTCCGGCGCGACCCTGTCAAAGGTGGCTTCAAAGCAGCTGACTGACTCTAAAGCCCGGACCACCTTGGTGCGTGCATCATTCCAAGCATCGCCGGAGGGGTGGTTGGGGTTGAGGCCGGAGAGGTTGATCTTAGGGAGCTCCAGTAAGGGGGTTTCAGATCCCATCCCTCTCTAGTTGTGATGTAGCTCTTCTTTTGCTGCTAACCAACCGGGCTATTTTATAGCACTCTGGTGTTCAAATGAATTTTCTTTTTGTGTATATAATCACTATAGGCTGTTAGTAGTCATGGATTAGACAGGATTATTGCATAAAATTGTTCTCGATGCTAATTTTTGCGAGATTTAAGCTTAAAATACTTTTCCTTTGAAGCTTGGATACAAGCATCTCGATCTGATAAGGTGTTTTTTACTAGTCATTTGTTTCCTTCGCTACTTCTTAATTTAGTGCTAAAAACAGATTAAAATTTAAAAACACCATGGGCAAGAATCATTATCATTGACAAGAATCATTGATGATTCTCTTATAACAATCCAACTAACTAGTTGGGACCATTATTAGCCAGGTACAAAGAATCCTCTCATGTTAGAGTCTATGGGAAACATGAATGGCATCCAGGAATTTGCTATCAGGGGCCATGCTCATGCTACAGATAAATACAATTATTGACTTGGTGGGACTTAGAAATAGTTGGAGGTTTGTGGGCTTGGATTGTTATCAAACTGACAAGACGATTGTACTGAGCCCTTAGTAGCAGATAATACCAACTTTACAATGAATTCTCCCATTATCTTCGGGCGTAGCACAAGTTAATATCAACTTTTAGGGAATTGCTACGACTAAGCACTCATCATTTGAGAGTTAACTGGCTGAGTGTTTTTTCTTTGTTTTTTTTTTGGATTATTTGTTGAGCCAAAAGGCTTGAAGAGGGCTACGAAGAGAGGGGAAAATCAAAAGTGGGTTTAGATCCCTGAGCAAAGACTCAGGACAGCTGCCAGCTGTGTAATCTGCCAAGCATAATAAGAGTATCAACATGAATCACCAGGTTTCAATTTACACATCTAAACGAATACACTTAGAATATAATTAACCAAGAAGAAAGACTACAAATCTCTCAAAGAAGAGAGCACAGCTGATGCTATGAAATTAGAATCAATTCTGTTTTTGTACATCCTGAGAAGTTTTAACGGGAGAGCAGATAGTGTAGTGAAATGGTGTCGAGCGAATCGCTCTAGCTACTTTTGATCCGGGAGGAAAGCTACGACCCTCCTATTTGGGACCGCTGACATAAGTACGTTGGGGTTTCTACTAATCTAGCTTTCAGATTCATCTCATAAAAAAAAATAAAAAAAAATCTAAGAAGATCTGGATCCTGCACCATTGCCCGAGCTTAGAGTGCATTTTGATGAACAAGTTCCAAGTTAGCGTAGAACTCCAAGCGGTGAGGTTTGTGGTTGTTGAAGCCTAGCAAAAAGGAATAAATTGTGTCATCGACACCTTGTTTGTTGTAAGCTTGGTCGGGCGTGGTTTTTCGTAGGGTGAGCATAAGTTCTATGTTACCAGATGAATATGCAAGGGGTCTGGGCCGTCTGGCCGAATCCGAGACGCGATGCAGGAAATAAACCTCCTCTTTGCACCATTAAATTAGAGAGTCCTGCATCTAATGGTGAACGGGCTTAAAACACTTTAGAGTAAATTACCATTTACTACCCTCAAGTTTTACAAATTTAACGATTAAGATCCTATATTTTCAATTTTAACAATTAAGGCCTTGGACTTCCTAAAACCTTTTAATTTGGGACATCGTGCTGACGCCGCTAACGGAGGGCCATCATGTGCGGGTCCTTCCATCGTGGGATGTCCTTGATGCTGAGGTGGGGAAGTGGGTCAGCGGAGCTAACATGAATAAGGGCGAGCGGCGCACCCATGACTCCGAGTAGGAGGCGGAGGTCGGAGCGGCGGAACGAGGAAGAGGAAGCACCGCCCCCAGTACCTGAGACGGACTGTGAGAACCCGTCCCTCTACTCCTGGGTCGACCGGCTGGGTCGGGCCCATGGCTCATTGGTTTACTTCGCGTCGAGCGCGCGATCCGGTGGATCGTATTGTTTCTTGGACTGCAAGGGCAATTTGGTAAATTGCGCCTTGTTGGTTTGTTTCACACCCGCTTGTGCACACACTGACCTTGTATGTGTTAGTGCTTGATTAGAATCGCTAGGTGGACCCGGGATCGGAAGATCCCACCTCGGGGGCGCGGAAGCTAGCTTTTTGGCAGCTTACGGCCCTTAAGCGATCGATCGCTCCTTCGAGCGATCGATCGGACTCGTGAGCGAGTCGGTGGCTTTTTCTCCTTCGCGAGGACGGCAGCCGGCCGTCTCTCTCTCTTGTCAGAAGGGGAGGACTTTCCCTCCCCTCCTTCCCCTTTCCTCCGGCTTTCCCCCGGGCTTTCCTTCCTCTTCTTTCCTTCTCTTCTCTTCTCTTCTTCTTCCTTCTTTCTCTTCTTTCCCGTGGAGCCCTGTTTCCTCTATTTCTTCCGGCAGCCCCCTACTTCTTCGTTGTTCTCCCTCCTCCGACCACCTTTTTAGGAGCTTGAAAGCTTGTTGGATTCGTGGCGACGAGAGGAAGATCGCTGAAGTGGTTTGGAGCCTTGTTGGTGACGGGTTTGCGAGGGATCAACCGAGGAATGCGCAGTTCGGTGGGTTCTTCTACCTACATGTGTTCTTTAATGGGTTTCTCGTGATCTAGCCGTTTGATCTTGTTGATCTTGGTGTTGTTAGCTTCCTCTTGCCTAGTAGAATTACTGATATAAGTTTCATGATATTTGGTTGAAATTTGAGTAGGAATTATGCATGATTAATCTAGGATTTTCCGGTTTTCTGCTGTTCTTGAAGAACAGCCGGCTTGCGGCGAGTTTTCCGGCTTGTACGTGTATGATCTTGGGTTTTGCTAAACATAAGAGTTGTAGATCTCTTCGTTAGCTTTCCATTCCAGTTTATTTCATATTTTTTTCGATTTTCCTACGAATTGTTATGAATTGTTTACTGGTGGGCTGCGTTGCAGTAATTAATTGGTAAGTTAGTTTTGATTAGTGGTTTTGATTAGCGTTTTCCCGTTAATCTAACCGTTGGATGATTATGGATTTTGGATATGTTGATCCTGGTATATACATCTACTGATGACTAAGTTGGATCTCAAATCCGACGTCGTTTGGACATCGGATCGATGGGGTCAAATAGCCTCTAGTAGAGAACTTTTGGTGTTTTAAATATTATATTATATGTCGAATTATAATATTATATTTCTACTGTTCATCAGCGGTTTTCGGGGTTGCTTCCCGTTGCAGGAGTCTGCGGTCGACGGTCGTGGTACCGTCGTAATGCCGGGACCCGCTGCGGATCGGCTGGCAGCGGTTAGTAGTACCGCTGCAGCGATCCGGTTGACTTGTTCGATGCCTTATCATACTGTTGCATGACTATCTCCTGTTTGTGTATATCATAGCATGCATTGTTGTTTTGTGCATTAGTTGCATTGGTTAGGGCGTGGCTGATCTTTGGGTCGCCGTCCCGAGGCTGGAAGCTCGGACTTAGCCCTAGGACTGGGGTTGGGTAGTTTGGACCCGGTTCGAATTGTGGTGTCCAGTCGATTCGATGATAGGCTTAGATGACTGGTACACTTGCTGCTTGATGATTGTAGAGGTCGTGTCGGCCTCGAGTCGGAGGCTGAGGTGTAGCCGGTGTTCCACTGTGTTGACTCTTGAGTGGAGGAGAGGACCCCTCAGCGGTGCCATTTCCCGCCTGCAGTTTCGGGTCCCTGCATGTGAGTCAGCAGTGTTTGTTGAGCTTACTGAGTGATGCTCCTGGGCATCAGGGACACGCGGTGGGGTTATGTGACCCCTGTATACACCCAGGTCCTACTTGAGGGCGACACTGTTGCGTTTCCCTCTTTTTTCTGTGTGTCGTAGTGTAGAACCCTACTGAGCTTAGTGCTCACTCCTACCCGGACTGCGTTTGCAGGTGCAGGCGTTAGCTCCTCTTTGGTGGCCCCTACCGGGCAGTTGGTCGGCGGTGCGGCGGCGCCAGGCGGAGTCTGAGAGGTGGTGATCGTTTACTGCTTTTACCCTATGTTAGATAGTCTCCTACGGGAGTAATGTTGTATTTGAATCTTCCCCTCTCCGAGGATATGTATATTAAACACTTTGAGTTTTAAATCTGTGGTTCGATGTTGTTAAATTAATGTCTTTTAATTGAGGGTGCTTTTGGTGAATTGTTAGGGAGACCAATAGGTTAGAGGGAACCCTCGCCACCTTTTCTTCCGCGTTTTGTTAGGCTCCGGTTAGCGTCGCCCGGCCCGGTTGGGCTTTCGCGGGTCGGGGCGCGACACGGACAGCGCGCATGAGAGCTAGCCTTTAACCCACTGCCCCCATCCCTCCTTCCTGAGCTCCCTGACCTCGGACGTGTCGGGGTCTGGCCCTTCCATGAGCAGCGACAGTGCCTCCCCTCCCCCCGGCCCCAACCTCCCAGATCTCGTGATCAACGGCTCCGGCAGCCCCGACATCGACTGCTCCCGGCTGTGCCTGCCTTTCCTCCGCCTCAGTATCAGCAACCCCACCACCGGTAACACACTCCTCGCCGGGCTCTTCGCCCTCGTCCTTCTCGGCGAAAACCCCCTTACCACCTCCTCCTTCAACGCTGAGAAGAACCCCTGCTTCCTCTCCTTTGCAACTTCAACTCCGAGAAGAACCCCACTCCATCGTCGTCCTGCCGATGCGCCACTCCATCGTCGTCAACCTCGAAGGTTGGAGCAATGGAACGAGGAAGAGGAAGCACCGCCTCCAATACCCGATACGGACGGCGTGCGCGAGAGCTGGCCTTTAACTCACTGCCCCCATCCCTCCTTCCTGAGCTCCCCGACCTCGGACGTGTCGGGGTCCGGCCCTTCCATGAGCAACGACAGTGCCTCCCCTCCCCCTGGCCCCAAGCTCCCAGATCTCGCGATCAATGGCTCCGGCAGCCCCGACATTGACTGCTCCCGGCTGTGCCTGCCTTTCCTCCGCTTCGGTATCAGCAACCTGATAACACTTGAAAAGTGTCGTGGCTTAACAAGTCTGACCAAAATTACAATATATTCCGGTGTTCTACTTTACTACTAAGAACTAGTAGATAGTGCAGAGTCCGAGTCGAGTCCATAGGGATTTAAGGGATTGAAATTAAATACTTAGTAAATCTCCTACTAATAAGTTGATAAAAGATTGCAAGTCGAAATTAAACTAAACTTATACTAAAGGATTTATGAATATGAGAGAAAAGGACCATAGGTTTCTTAATCAGTAACTAAGGATGTACCAAGTCTTCCTAAGATCAGGGCATGCAAAAACAATGAATGGCTTCCTAAAAGTGGATAAAGGAATGGCTAGTTCTCCTTATCACTCGACAAGTTCTGTTTATGATTCCTTGTCGGCAAGAACAATTATCGAAATATCAGTGACCGAATGATTAGTTACGTTCACTGCTAATGAACTCTCTTTTTCAGATGAGTTCATCGCAAATACGAGCATAGATATGGATTAAGGTGTAAGATCGAGATGACTTCGCATCTCGATGGCCGAAACTACAACAGTAAGATGCATGAAGGATTAGGGATGGACCGTAGTGGGACTAACACTACTGATCCGCCCAAACCACTCGTCGTTAAAAGTGACTAGGGCGTCAAAGATTACAATTTATACCGAATCCTAACTAACTACTACGTAGCTAGCGGGAGTCCGGGTCGATCCGCAGGGAAATGAGAATTGACTAACATACTCGATAGATAACTCCAAACAACTAGCTAAAATGATTTGGGTTTTGGATTAATGTCTATTAAAGCAATTAACTAAATGAAGAGAAATATCACTAATATAGAGAGGTCTTGGGATCTCCATTTCATTGTAGGTTCTAGTGTAGCCTCCTAAGGAATTGAGGTGTGTAATCCAATTGGGACGATCGAAATCAAGAAGTCGACAAGCGGGTGGTTAGCCTCACTTATCGCTCAACGGAAGTCGGTTTAGGATCATCCGTCGGAAATAATCACATTCACAAAGTCGACGAATGAGTGATTAGCTTCTATCGTCGCTAACGAACCTTCGATTAAGATCGATTCGTCGCAAGAAAAAGATATTGTATGGAATCGGGCATTGGATCGAGATGGTTCTAGCACCTCAAATCCAATGCAAGAGAAAGATAGAATGGATCCTTTGATTAGAGAGATAGGGATGGTTCTAGCATCTCTAATCTCTAATCTAGGGCTAGTAATCCTCCCAATGTCATTGGATGTGTTTCTAGCACATCCAACTCATTGGGGCATAACAACAAACACCTATCATGCACAAGTCCTAACTCATACCAAAGAAAGGCATTCATCCATTCAACATATGAAATCCATGTACAAAGATAAGGAAATAATGCTCAAATCCATACAATAGATCAATCCCAAAGATTACACATCAAAAACCCTAGGAAAACTACAAAAGAATCCTACAACTACATGGAAATCCCAAGAGATAGGAAGTTAGCTACTCATCTTGGTTAGATCCATGGATGGAGGT
Organism: Narthecium ossifragum; assembly: GCA_963920575.1. Lineage (NCBI taxonomy): Eukaryota > Viridiplantae > Streptophyta > Magnoliopsida > Dioscoreales > Nartheciaceae > Narthecium > Narthecium ossifragum. The sequence goes on from OY986967.1 coordinate 23,932,306, forward strand.
TGATGAAGCTCCCCTCCCATGGATTCCCTCCAAGAAGTCCTCCTCTCAATTGGGTAAGAAACCTAGAAGGGCTGGAGAAGACTAAGAGAAGACTCCTTAAAATCCCCCCTAAGGGGTCTATTTATAGTAAACAAGCCTCCCCCACTCGGATTAGATCTGGGCCATTGATTTTGCTCGGCTGGCACCAAAGGATCGATCCTCATAGGGTGGAGGATCGATCATGCGCTTCGTGTGATCGCTGGTCCCGTGAAGGATCGATCCTCCACAAGGAAAGGATTGATCTTTTACTTCTTGAATTCTGGCTGCGCCCCGATAAAGATCGATCCTCTAGTGTGTGAAGATCGATCCTCTAGAATTTGCGTTCTATCACTGGGAAAATGCGCAAAAATGATCGATCCTCTCATGCCATAGGATCGATCCTTGTTGTCCTGATTGGCTCCTTCTTAAAGCACTTCAAAGGATCGATCCTTCATCAATACAGGATCGATCTTCTTCATAAAAACTGGCCCGAATGACATCGTTTAAGCTCGGAACTTGATCCAATCCTCGTTGAGGGCACTTGTACCTGTAATAGGGTAAAATCCATCAGTAAGGCCTTGCTCGGAGACTAACAAAGCCAAGTTAAAAGGGTGATTTATGCACTTTTCACGTCTTATCACACCCCCTAACTTGAACTTTGCTAGTCCTCGAGCAAAGCAAAAGAAAAATAACTAGAAGGGAAAGAGAAGAAATAAGAAACTCAAAAAAAGCAATCCCCCGATCAACAATTAGCCACTTCTCATAATGCTTTGGTTCTTATACGATCAAAATTCATTCATATGCACACATAGATTCAAATGCATAGCTCCATCCATCAACCCATAGCACAAGTAAAATGCAAGCGAATAATTCCATCAATAGCATCATTCAAACACTTCAAAGCACTTGAACAAGATTAAAGCTCATATAAGCGATCCGTGTAGTGAGAGTTGCTACTCAAGTATTCGGGGTCTCGTAGTCTTTCAAGTAGGGTTCCCACCAAAACTAGACATTCTTAGCGTTTTACACCGGTCGAACAAATGACAAGTTTTATAAAATATATATTTTTTTCTTTTCTTTCTTTTTTTTTTTTTTGAATAAAACCAGTGGTCGTGCAATACCATGATCCCTTAGGCTTTCTACTAGGCCCATGTAACAGGATTTAGGCCAGTGGCTCCTCGGTCAGATGACCTAAAGGCACTGGGTGTTGAGACACCCCTTGGGCTTAATTTCCCGAACCTAGCAGGCCACGAATCATAGCTGACCAACAAGCTTTTATTTGATACTAGCGTGACCGTGCAATGCCTTGATCCCTGAAGCTTTCTACTAGGCCCATTTAATGAGTGTTAGATCAATGACTCCCAAGCCAGATGGCTTTGGGGAATTAGGTGTTGAAACACCCCTCGGATCTAACTACTCGAGCCTAGAAGGCTACGAATCAAGACTAGTCACTTTTATTAACTTGGCTCTCGGCCTCTAACTTGGCTTCGAACCCTACTACAAGTCATCTCAATCGAGTGTAAATGGCCTTGGACTCCCAATCTATCAAGGTCCCCCAATCAAACACTACTTGCCCCCTCATACAAGTGTAAGTGCACAAGTGGATTGGATCACTTAAATGTCCTTAATGCATGACAAGAAGAATTAAAGTAGAAGAATAACACTACTCATGAAATGATTCGCCAAATTTTACAAGGCATGGGAATCAAGATGAATTATACAATAGTCATCCATGCTAGCATAAGAGTGTTGAAAATTTTTAGTGTTGAAAATTTTTCGCATATTTACCAATCAAGTAAACGTGTGACTAACTGTAGATCGATCACAGGTTATCTATAAACATGATGCAATCATACCCCCTAACTTAAGCGGGTTTGTCCTCAAGCACGGAAGAAGGGTAAAGTGTAGAGATAACCTTGTGACGAAATGGGCGAAAATGTAACCTTGACGAAAGATATGACATGAATTAGAGTCAAGGTTAGTCGTGAAAAACCGTATTATTGTGATGTCAAAATGTCGTATTTTGTGTTGCTATCCATAGCTCGTATGCCTTGCAAAAACATAGAGGAAATACCCACCATAGCATTATGGAAATCAAAGAATAGATATGACAAATTTTGAGAAAAATTGGGCAGCATTCCCTCTATTTATTCAATACGCCCAAGGGCTGTACAAAGATGCCATTTGCATCCAACAATTTATACATTCATTCAAAATGAAAATACAGAAATGCATCACCAATCTTCATTTACAAACATACATTCTCATCCACCAACATACATCCACATTCATTGATCCAGACCCGGGGCACACCCCCATACCAAAAATCATGTATATATATAATCACTAACATCGAAGCCAACCATATACAAAGATAGAGCAGTGGAATACAAAAAGTTACCCACCCTCCCAACACAAAAAGAGATCCACTCTAACTATCCAGAAAATACAGAATACCCCTAAATACAGTCTATCATCCCTGAGGTCTCTGCTCTGGAAAGTGAAGAGGTCGGTAAGGCACAATAGCAGTGACCGGCGGAGGTGGTGGGTGGATGGCATCGAGACGGGCGAGGATAGTCGACGCGACCAAGTGAAGTGAGGTGGTGTCCTGGCGTAGGGCGGCGATGTCCTGACGTAGGGCGGCGTGGTCCTGACGTAGGGCGGCGTCACACGCGTCTACCTCGTCCAGCCGCTGCAGTACTGCGGACTGGAACGCCTGCTGCTCCCTATAGATCTCACCCATGGTAGGGTGCTCTACAGGTCCGAACTCAGGTGGGGGGCACCGAGGACGCGGCTGCCGGAAAGGCGCCCCGGCCTTCCTCATGTGGCCGAGGACCTTGCCCCAGGTGGGGCCACCGAAGCGCGCAAAGCGGAGGGCCTCGTCGGAAACGGTCGGCTCGCCCTCGGGGACTAAGTCCTGGCTCGATAGAAATGCTGAAATAAGGCACGGGTGCGGCGCGGCCTTCTTGGCAAAGCTTGTTGTCTTGTCCCTGACTGCCCCGCTGTAAAAATGGAACATGTCCTCTAAAATCATCTGGGGTATGTTGACCGCCCACCCCTTGGCCAACAACCACAGAATGTCAAGCCAATGACCAGTTCGATACTGGTCATGGCCATTCTGGAAGACATTGCGACTCAGTATATCGTCGAACAGCCAGAACTGAGGTGAAAGCTCTGCCCGTGTAAATTTGCCCTCGCCTATGTGATCCGGGTTAAGGACAAGATGGGCCTCGCTGGGATGTGATGAGTCACAAAATATGCATAATTCACCCATTTAACTTGGCTTTGTTAGCTCTCAAGCAATGCAATTCTAATATATTTTCATGTTATTTCAGGTACAAGAGTTTCCAAAGAGAGTTGAATCGATTCCGGGCTTAAAAATACATAAATTGCACAAAATCTGCCATATTCGGATTGAACCAGACCCAGTCTGAATTGAATCCAGACCAGACCCAGTCTGAATGGGTCCAGAATTGATCCAGACCCAGTCTGGATTGATCCAGACCCAGTCTGGATTGATCCAGATTTGATCCAGACCCAGTCTGGATGAATCCAGAATATTTGGATCGATCCAACCCAGTCTGGATCGATCCAAACTTATTCTGGATCGATCCAAACCAGTTTGGATCGATCGAAAACCCTTTTCAGGGACCAGTTTTGCAGTTTTTACACATCAGATCGATCCAAAACCATATTCGGATCGATCCGAACCAGTCTGGATCGATCCAAAACCCTTTCCAGAGAGCTATGATTCCCAGACCCATATTGGATTGATCCAGACCCATATTGGATCGATCCAAGTTGATCGAAACCCAGATTTTGACATCTTGGATCGATCCAAACCTATTTCGGATCGATCCAAGATCGGTTGACGGTTAAAAATGGACGGCTCGGATCTAATCCGAGGGTCCATGACTTGGGGCCTATAAATAGGGGTTTTGGCTCTAATTTTATCATCTTTTTCTCCACTCTTTTCCCTCCTTTCTCCAGCCTTCTCTACTCCTTTATATTTTTGGAGATTTCTCCTCCTATCCTTGAGGATTTACGGCTTTGAGGGTGGATTTTGATGGAGAAGATGGGTGAAGCCTCCTCTTCCATGGCTATCCTACCCAAGATGAGTAGCTAAATCTCCTCTCCTTGGGAATTTCATGATGTATTAGGGCTTTTTCTTAGAATTCTCTTTTGTTTCTTGATGTAATGACTCTTGAGAGATGGTTTTTGTATGAATTCTCATGTAATTCTATATTTCTTCAATGAATTCCTTTATTGAATGGTTTGATTACCTTATTTTTCATGGAATTGCTTGATAATATGATGATGTCTACTAGATGTTTGGTTGAATTCCTCAAAGAGGCTATGCTAGAACCATAGCCAATTCTAGGGAATGAATCCTTGATCTAGGGATAGGATCTTGAGGTGCTAGAACCACCCCAAGCCAAATCTATCCTACTTACTATTCTTAATTTAGATGAGGGATTGGTTTGAGATATTAAACCCATCTCAATCCAAGACCTTATCCATACAAAGCCTTGATCCTTTGCCAACGATTTGACCTTAGTCCGGCGATCGTTGAGCTATGATCGAATTAGATCCTCGATCATGGATCTTTACCTTGTTATGCATGCGATGAGATGATCCTAACCCGACATCTCATTAGCGGTGAGCGATACTAGTCCTACGCTCATCGATATCCAATTTAGATGATCTTTTGAGTGTTATACATCTTAATTCATAGAAATAATATTTAGACCCTAATGCGGATTGGAATTCCCTAGGAATTCTTCCTTGATAAATTTCCTCTTTAGTCTTCTAGAATACTTTTGTTAGAAAACTCAACGAACCAACTCTATTAATTCCAACTATTATAGAGATTATATCACGTTTAGTAATTCGACCATCTAATTCTCCGAGGACTCGACCCGTACTCCCATTAACTACGTTGTAGTTAACTAGTAGTTCGGTAAATTTGTTTTGTCCGCCTTTGACATAATTAACGACATATTTCAAGGCGAGTCAGGATGACGGTATAAGTCCTCAACCTGGACCCTATAAAGATCAGGGCAGCGCATCGGAATAGCCAAAATCTCGGATACGGTCTTGGCCGTCAAGGTAACGCTGACCCCGTCAATACTGGACGTGAAACCAAGGCATGGGTAGTAAGCATCAACAGCGTCGTCCCGCTCATCCCCGTAGGTGATGGCTGTCATGTTCTGGTAGAACATGCAGACAAGCCTAGGGTACACCGTGGTCTCCGGTGTACAAAGAGGCAGAAGACCACGGTTCTCCAACATCTCAATGGAGTCCTGAGCATGCTCTACAGTACGAAAGTGCTCCACATTAAAGGTAAACTCAAGGTTTACCTCCCGCTGCCACTCTGGATGGAGACCTCGGACGAGCGTGGGCGCAGTGGACGGCCGGGTCTGCTTCTTGATCTTCTTGGACTGGCGAGGGTTGGTTGGAGCTGCCTTCTTGCATTTGGAGGTTGCCGGAGCCGTGGGTGGTGCAGCCAGGGAACGTGTGGAGGATGTGGAAGCTGCCCTCGGAGTCCTTGCTGGCCGGGACGATGAGGATGGAGGTATGGACGCTCGAGTGGGGGAGGCTTGTTGACTATAAATAGACCCCCTTAGGGGGCATTTTGGGGGGGAGTCTTCTCTTAGTCTTCTCCAGCCCTTCTAGGTTTCTTACCCAATTGAGAGGAGGACTTCTTGGAGGGAATCCATGGGAGGGGAGCTTCATCAACCTCCATCCATGGATCCAACCAAGATGAGTAGCTAATTTCCTATCTCTTGGGATTTCCATGTAGTTGTAGGATTCTTTTGTAGTTTTCCTAGGGTTTTTGATGTGTAATCTTTGGGATTGATCTATTGTATGGATTTGAGCATTATTTCCTTATCTTTGTACGTGTCAGCATCATAACGGTTCAACTTAAGTCGTGCTGACGTGTCCAAGTGAGTAAGAGCGATCTTCTATTAGAGAAGGATCGATCTTCTCAAAACCAATCCCCTGTCACGAAAAAATTCGCACAAATGATCGATCATCAGGGATTGAAGGATCGATCTTCTCAAAACCAGTCCCCTGTCACGAATTAATTCGCAAAAATGATCGATCATGGGGTATGGAAGGATCGATCCTCTCACCCCCAGGTTCCAGCGTAACTCCATCGGGCATAAAGGATAGATCCTCTCCGCTTGGAGGATCGATCTTTTATGCACTAAACTGCAAAACTGGGCTGAAAACCTGGGAATTCGCTTCACACACCTTAAACATGAATACTAGGCTCCTTAGGCATTAAAATGCCACAATAATAGCCCTCCAAACCCAACAAAACATCAATCATCCCACAAATTCAACATAACATCTCGACATCACACTTATTCAAACAAAGATCAATTCAAAAACACACCAAAATCACACATGCAAATAATGGGAAAAACAATCAATCATGCAAAGAAGAAATAACAAACAAATTCAGAAAAATACGAAAAAGGATGGGTTGCCTCCCATCAAGCGCTAAATTTACCGTCGCTAGCTCGACACCATGCAAGCTCACCCATAAACTTTCGATGTCCCCTCTAAATGGTGGTCGCATCTAGAAATGCGAGATCGAAGCCATTTTCGAAGAACTTTATTTAAATGCCAATGATAAAACCACATTTCTTTCATCACAAGCCATTTTAACCTTGTGTCCAGTTTAGCATAAAAGATATAACGTTCTTTATTAACGGTTTTATAAGGCCGAATGAATGTATGCATGAACGCGGGAAATGGGGTGGCATTCAAGATGAGCAATGATAGTGTTGTGGAAAATAATATTGTGGAGGAAGATGTGGAAGGTGACAAATCAAAGGCATGCCTCCACCAAGGGGTCACACAATCATCGCCTATATAATCACATTTAAGAATGGGCAAGACCTCATCCAAAATTTCAAAAGTCTCTAATGCCGGCAACATATATTGGCCTTCATCATCCCAAACATGAGGGATTGATAACCTTTCTTGGAAAACAACCAAACTTGGCTCATCAACCTTAGTTATGTCATCCCAAAACACCTCATATATAGGCATATTAACATCATAGGAGTCCCCAAAAATTGATATATCGTCACCAAAAACTTCATAGACCGGCATATTGATATCACAAACATCCTCTTCATAATTAGGTATGTCTTCATAAAATGGTTGATATACCGGAAGATTAATATCATAACAATCATCATCAACCCCTTCATCATCACCAAGTAACTCAATCAAGTATTTCTCATCATGATGATCATTCCAAACATCAATCATAAAACATTCTTTTTCACATGCATAATGCTTAGATGCATCAAAAATGTTAAGCCGTATCTCCATGTTGCCAAATGTCACGGTCATGACTTCATTCCTACAATTTATTAAAGCATTGGCTGTGGCAAGGAATGGTCGACCTAGAATGATGGGAATGGACTGTTTATGCCTTGGTCCGGGCTCCATGTCTAAGACAACAAAATCGACCGGGAAAACACATCGATCGACCTTGACTAATATGTCCTCAAGAACACCCCGTGGTGTCTTGAGAGATCTATCGGCCAATTGCAAAGTCATCGAGGTCGGCTTGAGCTCTCCTAAGCCAAACTTATAAAACAAGGAGTAGGGCATGAGATTCACACTAGCTCCTAAATCAAGAAGAGCCCCCCTCAATCAATTGATCTCCTATGATGCAAGAGATGGTAGGAGTACCGGGGTCTCTCAATTTCGGAGGTAAATCGAGTTGAAGAATAGAGCTAACTTGCTCAGTTAGGAAGAGCTTTTTAGAGACATGAGACTTGGATTGCCTCTTATGAGTACACAAGTCCTTCAAAAATTTGGCATAAGAAGGCACTTGCTTAATGGCATCCAACAAGGGAAGGTTGATGTGGACCTTCTTGAAAAGTTCTAGCATCTCCTCATACTTGCCAATCTTCCAAGGTTGGGATGTGGCTTGAGGATCAACTAATGCTTGAGGGTATGGAGCTCTAGGAATGTATGCTTTGGTTGGCAATGGATCGAGTAAAGTAGGCTCAGTTTCCTTGAAAGATGGCAATTGACTTGAAGAATCATGAGGAGCATGAGGAGGTGATGCTTGAGAGTCATTCATCGAAGTAGACAAATGAGGTTCATGTCCTTGCCCTAATGTGGTGTCTTTAGGCATCTCAACATTAGGAAAGATCTTTCCACTCCGGAGGGTAGTAACTGCTTGCACTTCCTCGTGAGTGGAATCGACAAAATGTTGGCCCTTAGGGTTTGCTATGGGTTGACTAGGAAGTCTACCCTCCTCCCTTCTTGCCATAGTATTGGCCAATTGGCCTATTTGCATTTTCAACTTTGCAATGGATTGGGAATGAGAATGCAAAAGTTGGGTACTTGTCTCAAAGGAATCCAAGGCCTTGAGAAGCCTTTCCTCAATACAAGGGTCACGTTTAGGCACTTGAGGAGCTTGATGGGGAGCTTGGTATGAGGAAGGCCCAGGTGGCCTTTGATTCCAATTTGTCGGATGAGATGATTGAGGATAACTTGGCACTTGAGATGGATATGCATGAGGAGCTTGAGGTGGATATGCTTGAGGAGCTTGAGGTGGCCGGTAGGTGGTTTGAGATTGTGGAGGTTGGTTAGAATGATATGGCGCTTGATACCTAGGAGGATAGCTCGGGGCTTGATTGCCGCAATCGGAGGCCTAGCATTGTATGCATTTGGAGGTTGTAGGCCGGGATTTCTCCATGAGAAATTTGGATGATCCCTAAGACCGGGATTGTATGTATTTGAGTATGAGTCATAGGTAGGCTTGGATTGATTGAAGACCGCATTTATATGCTCTTGCACGAGCTCCAGATAATCACATGCCAAATGGCATTCGGTAACTTGGTGACCGGGAGTCGAGCATAAGAAGCAAAGTTCTCCCAAAGATGGAGAATTCGGGGAGTAACTCGATGAAGAAGGAGGAGTAGGAATTTGATTCAAAGAATGAGCAAGAACTTGATCAACTTTCCTACTTAGAGTATCGATTTGTTGTGAAACACGGGTAGCTTCGGATAACTCTAAAAATCCTCTCGGGTTGGATTGTCCCTTAGCACTTGAAGTCTCCCTAACATTTCTTGAAGTGTAGGCATGGTTTTGGGAATTAATGGCAAGCTTTTCAAATAGAAACCATGAGTCCTCATAGGGATTTGTCATGAACACCTCACCACAATCGGTGTCTACATCTTGTTGATGACGTATTCTAAGGCCATTGTAAAAATAATCAACAAGAGACCACTTAGGGATTTGATGGTGTGGGCATTTTCTAAGAAGCTCTTTAAATCTATCCCAAGCATCATGAAAAGGTTCGTCATCTTCTTGACGAAAGGTTGCTATTTGGGTTCTCATTTCATGAGTCTTAGCGATAGGAAAGAACTTTTCTAGAAAAGCACTTTGTAATTAGTCCCATGTAGTGATCGTTTGGGGCTCAAGGGATCCTAACCAATGCTTGGCTTTGCCCTTCAAGGTAAATGGGAACAACTTTAATCTCATAGCATCCTCGGTAAAGTTTGGAATTTTGACCGTGGAACTCTTTTCGAGGAAGTCTTCTAAGTGATAGTAAGGATCCTCATTACTCAAGCCGTGAAAGTTTGGAAGGAATTGAAGGAATTGAGGCTTAAACTCGTAATGTGCGGCTTGAACAACGGGTTGTTGTATGCCCGATGTAGGTGCAAAAGTAGTAGGGACATAATAATCCCTCATACTCCTACGGTCCGGAATGGGATTGGCATTAGGATTGGGGTCCGGGATGGGCTCATCCATGATTTGAGGAAAAAGGAGATCCTTATGCACGGGTATGCTTGAAGATGTCCTAGAATCTAGGAATTCTTGCAAGGTGATATCTAAATCTGAATCCTCATGCACACTCATTCACACAAATAAGAACTTGGACCATACAAGGTAAGAGATACATTACAGTGGGCTGGTCCAAGAACTTTGTATCTTCGCCCGTAGATGAGTCGCTTCGCCGCTCGGAAGCTTCACCTACAACCACAAAAAGATATACAATATAAGCAACGTTCTATTTTTGGTATTTTGTAATAAAAGAAAATAAAGCAATCTAATTGAATGAAGGAATTTATCAAGTAAGAAATTCAAATCACAATTCCCCGGCAACGGCGCCAAAATCTTTGACGCGCCCAAACCACTCGTCGTTAAAAGTGACTAGGGCGTCAAAGATTACAATTTATACCGAATCCTAACTAACTACTACGTAGCTAGCGGGAGTCCGGGTCGATCCGCAGGGAAATGAAAATTGACTAACATACTCGATAGATAACTCCAAACAACTAGCTAAAATGATTTGGGTTTTGGATTAATGTCTATTAAAGCAATTAACTAAATGAAGAGAAATATCACTAATATAGAGAGGTCTTGGGATCTCCATTTCATTGTAGGTTCTAGTGTAGCCTCCTAAGGAATTGAGGTGTGTAATCCAATTGGGACGATCGAAATCAAGAAGTCGACAAGCGGGTGGTTAGCCTCACTTATCGCTCAACGGAAGTCGGTTTAGGATCATCCGCCGGAAATAATCACATTCACAAAGTCGACGAATGAGTGATTAGCTTCTATCGTTGCTAACGAACCTTCGATTAAGATCGATTCGTCGCAAGAAAAAGATATTGCATGGAATCGGGCATTGGATCGAGATGGTTCTAGCACCTCGAATCCAATGCAAGAGAAAGATAGAATGGATCCTTTGATTAGAGAGATAGGGATGGTTCTAGCATCCCTAATCTCTAATCTAGGGCTAGTAATCCTCCCAATGTCATTGGATGTGTTTCTAGCACATCCAACTCATTGGGACATAACAACAAACACCTATCATGCACAAGTCCTAACTCATACCAAAGAAAGGCATTCATCCATTCAACATATGAAATCCATGTACAAAGATAAGAAAATAATGCTCAAATCCATACAATAGATCAATCCCAAAGATTACACATCAAAAACCCTAGGAAAACTACAAAAGAATCCTACAACTACATGGAAATCCCAAGAGATAGGAAGTTAGCTACTCATCTTGGTTAGATCCATGGATGGAGGTTGATGAAGCTCCCCTCCCATGGATTCCCTCCAAGAAGTCCTCCTCTCAATTGGGTAATAAACCTAGAAGGGCTGGAGAAGACTAAGAGAAGACTCCCTAAAATCCCCCCTAAGGGGTCTATTTATAGTAAACAAGCCTCCCCCACTCGGATTAAATCTGGGCCATTGATTTTGCTCGGCTGGCACCAAAGGATCGATCCTCATAGGGTGGAGGATCGATCATGCGCTTCGTGTGATCGCTGGTCCCGTGAAGGATCGATCCTCCACAAGGAAAGGATCGATCTTTTACTTCTTGAATTCTGGCTGCGCCCCGATAAAGATCGATCCTCTAGTGTGTGAAGATCGATCCTCTAGAATTTGCGTTCTATCACTGGGAAAATGCGCAAAAATGATCGATCCTCTCATGCCATAGGATCGATCCTTGTTGTCCTGATTGGCTCCTTCTTAAAGCACTTCAAAGGATCGATCCTTCATCAATACAGGATCGATCTTCTTCATAAAAACTGGCCCGAATGACATCGTTTAAGCTCGGAACTTGATCCAATCCTCGTTGAGGGCACTTGTACCTGTAATAGGGTAAAATCCATCAGTAAGACCTTGCTCGGAGACTAACAAGGCCAAGTTAAAAGGGTGATTTATGCACTTTTCACGTCTTATCAACTACTATAGTGGGACTAGCACTATACAATCCCTAATCACGAATAAGATTCCATCCGAGATACCATGGGACTAGCATGATCCTCTTATTTGGATGAATCCAATCCACGCCCTAACATACACAAGCTCTAGAATCAAGTGCAAGCAAGAACGATCCAAACATCCAGCAAGAAATCAACACCAAGATATAGAGAAAATATAGATTAATCCATAAAATCAAATAATCGTGTATACAAACCCTAGATCTAAGAAATCCCTAGCAAAAACCCTAGTTACATCATAAGAATCCCATGGGTAGGGTTTTAGCTACTCATCTTTAGGGGCCGATCCATCGATGGAAGTTGATGAACTCCTCCCGCCATGGATCTCCTCCAAAGAATCGCCGAAGAAAAAGTGTAGAAAAGCTAGGAAAACTCTCTCCAAAAACGTCTGAAAAAAGCCCCCCAAAATCCCTAAACAATGACTACTTATAGCCCCTGAGACTACCTCCCACGGATTAGATTCGAGCCGTCGATTTTTACCTCTGGCCGTGTCGGATCAATCCGTCTTTTAGAGTCGGATCGATCTTACTCCTTAAGTTCTTGATGTTGCGAGCAATGCCCGAGCCGGATCGATCCAACTCTTGGAGTTCGATCGATCCTACGCCTTTACTTGCTGGCAACTCCCATGCTGGATCGATCCAACTGTCTCGTCCGATCGATCGAACCGTTGTTGTTGCTGGCTACATCCCGTGCTGGATCGATCCGTCTCTTGAACTTCGATCGATCTAGCCGTTGTTCATCATCCCCTCGTTGGTTGAGTTGGATCGATCGAACCTGTTGAGGCCGATCGATCTAACTTGTCAAAATCGCCAAAATACCCCTGTTTTAGCTCCAAAGTTGATCTAACTCGTAGGAGGGTCTGTTATACCTGAAATGGAATAAAATTAGTCAGTCCAGCATTGCTCGGAGCCCAACAAAGTCAAATTACAATAGTGTTTTGTGCACTTTTCAAGTCTTATCACACCCCCCAACTTGATCTTTGCTAGTCCTCGAGCAAAGCAAACAAAAATTAAAAGTAAAGCAGTAAATCTAACTAGCCACCTTCGTAGGTCTCACGATTGTACTTAGCATGTGCAACAAGCCTTTAAACCCCTGGGTGGCCCAAGTGGAGGAGTTATAGTCTCCTGAGGGTTTCCAGCGATGATACCCACAAACATCTATACATTCCCTTTAAACATGTCATCAGAACTCCATTAAGATACTCATTAATTCCAATGCATCAAACAGAAAAAAAAAAATATCCATGAATATATTCTTCAATTCATAGTCATATAAACATAAAGTAAATGAGAACAATTCATAACACACTTCCAGCACTTCAACATATTTAATCATGGTTCAAAAATAACTTTGACTCTCTTGTGTGTGAATTCGGGTTTACACATGCTTCAGAGCCTCAATTATATCTAAACACTTCAACTATTCAAGATCACAATCCTATCCAAGCACATATCTTCCACTTATCACATAGCAATATCTGTTTTTTTTTTCCAATGACATGTGCAATATTATGATTTCTTATGCTTTCTTCATGGTCCATGTAATGAGGTTCAAGCCAGTGACTCCCAAACCAGACGGTTTTAGGGCACTAAGTGTAGAACACTCTTCAGACTCTAATGCTCAAACCATGAAGGCTACAAATCATAACTAGTCATTTCATTTTTTTTTTATTAAAGGAAATTCAACCATTTTACGCGAACATCATGCTGGCTAGGCACACTGCCCGGTTACTAAGTTGAAAATCTTTTTTTTTTTCTTCTTTTTTTTTTATACTCAGATAATTGCATGTGTTCATGTATTTTCTGTGTCAAGTCTAGAATCATAAATCTATCCTAGTATCAGGTTCAGAATCTAATTTCAACTCATCCACATGTAAACGTGCTCAAGTGCAGTAAGATCTGTCAAGTCATCCCTAAACCATGGTTAAAGTGTTAAAATACAGAACTCATGTCATGCATAGTTAAATTTACTGAATTTTACATGACATATAAATTTCTGAACAATTCATAAGATAAATTTCTAAATCAAGCATCTTCATAAATAAGTCTCTTCATTTCGTTCTTCTGACATGATCTCAAGGACGTATAATAGTTGGTTATCATGAAATAAATAAACATGAATTCCTAGAATTCTACCCCCCAACTTAAATGTAATTGTCCCAAATTACACTAAGTCATAAAAAGATAGCCAAGGATATAGAGTAGAGATAACCTGAGATGCTTCATACGAAGAAGTAACCTTGATGATAAAAAGACAACAAAATCGCAGATCAAGGTTAGGTGTGAAAACCAAGCAGAAGAGTGATGGCTCCCAGGTGTGCATACGACTGCATAGATACCCTGTAGACGCATAGAAGAAATACCCCATGATTGCATTTAGGCAATGTAAGAAAGAGGCATGAAAATTGGAGAAAAATTTGGCAGCATCTCCTCTATTTATTCGATAAGCCCAAGGGCGATATAACATTCAACACACAAGGGAAGAAAAATTAAACTACCCTAAGAATCCACCTGCAAGACACAATAATCAACCACATTCAACCACATACACCCACAGCTATAGACCAGCACAATCAGCGTCCCGTACTCCCAGGATACACTCCCCCAAAGCCAAAAAGCTATGTATATATGATGTCAAACTAGTACAAAAGTGAGTCCAGCCACCACATAAGTCAAATAAAAACTGGCCAGCACACGGCCTAAGATGCAAGAAACCGAAAAGATATACAGGTAAGCGAAGCAAGCATCTAAGTATAAGACTCAAGGGTGGGGTGGTGGACAGTAGGGTACGATAGTGAGCACAGGCGAAGGCGGGTGAAGGTTGTCCAGACGTGCCCGAATGTATGAAAGGTCTGCTCGGAAAGCCGCATCTCTCGCGTCAACAGCGTCCAAACGCTGGTGTAGGCGCGCCAACTCACCATGGAACTCTCTGTACATCTCGTCCAAGGTTGAGTGGTCGACTGGCCTGTGCTCTGGTGCATGATGCGCGCGGCTGGGACGTGGCTGACAGAGCAAAACACCAGCCCTCCGCATGTGGCCGAGGACCTTGCTCCAGGTGGCAGAACGAAATCGTGCCGCCAGAAGTGCATCCAGTGACACGGTCGGTTCCCCCTCTGGAACTCGCTCCTGGCGCTGTAGGACCGGGAGATAAGCCGAGGATGTGGGCAGGCGGCATCGTCGTAACTTGGTCGCATATCCAGCACCGTCATCCGATAGAACTGAGCGATGTCTTCCAAGATCATCTGTGTGATATTCATCGCCCAATCCTTGGCCAACAGCCACAGCATGCGGAGCCAATCGCCGGACTGATATTGAGCATGCCCCATCTGGAACACGTTCCGTCGCAGGACATCGTCGACCAGCCACATGTGCGGTGGCAGCTCAGTGCGAGAAAAGGTGTAGGTGGGGTACCGGTCCGAACGAAGAAACATGTAAGCGTCGAACTCCTGGACGTACTGCTCGTCAACCGTCGCTCGATGAAGGTCTGGGCAGCGTTTCGGAATCAACAATGCATCGCAGATCGCCCGGAGATTCAAAGATACCTCAACACCGTCGATCATGGAAGTGAACCCCCGGGACGCGTACCGGCGGGATGTATCCTTGTCGCGCGCATCCCCAAAAGGAATAGGTTGCATGTTCAGATAAAACATGCAAACCAGCCGCGGGTAGACAGTGGAGCTGGGCGTGCACACAGGTAGGAGACCCCGGCACTCAAGGATCGCAATGGAGTCTTTGGCGTGCTCGACCGTGCGGAAAAACTCGACGTCGAAGGTGTATTCCAGGTTGAGCTCGCGCTGCCAGCGAGGATGGAGGCCGCGGACATCGGTCGGAGCAGTAGACGGGTGGGACTTCTTACGCTTGGTTGGCCGCTGAACTTATTGGGAGGAGGAATGTGAGGACCCGTCCCTCTACTCCTGGGTCGACCGGCTGGGTCAGGCCCGTTGCTCGTTGGTTTGCTTCGCATCGAGCGCGCGATCCGGTGGATCGCATTGTTTCTTGGACCACAAGGGCAATTTGGTAAATTGTGCCTTGTTGGTTTGTTTCACACCCGCGTGTGCACACACTGGCCTTGTATGTGTTTGTATTTGTTTAGAATGGTTAGGTGGACCCGGGATCGGAAGATCCCAGCTCGGGCGTGCGGAGGCTTGCTTTTGGGCAGCTTACGGCCCTTGAGCGATCGATCGCTCGAAGGAGCGACCGATCGGGCTCGTGAGCAACCAGTCGGTGGCTTTTTCTCTTCCGCGATGACGACAGCCGACCGTCGTTTTCCCCTGTCAGGGGAGGGAGGACTTTCCCTCCCCTCCCCCAGCTTTTCCCCGCCTTCGCCGGCTTTCCCCGGGCTTTACCTTCCTCTTCCTTCCCTCTCTTCTCTTCTCTTCTTCTTCCTTCTTTCACTTCTTCCCGCGGTGCTCTGTTTCTTCCCTTTACCGCCGGCGAGCTTCTTCTTCGCCGTTCTCCTTCCTCGGACCATCAAATTGGGTGTTCTAAAGCTTGTTGGATTCGTGACGACGAGAGGAGCATAGCTGAGGTGGTTTGGAGTCGTGTTGGTGACTGGTTTGCGAGGGATCAACCGAGGAATGCGCTGTTGGGTAGGTTCTTCTACCTACATGTGTTCTTTAATGGGTTTTGCGTGATCTAACCGTTGGATCTGTTGATCCTCATGCTTTTAGATGCTTCTTACCTATTAGAATAACTGATCTAAGTTTCATGTTAATCACTTGAGATTTGGGTAGGTTTTATACATGATTAAGCTCGGATTCTCTGTTTTTCTGCTGTTCTTGAAGAACAGCCGGCTTGCGGCGTGTTTTCCGGCGCGCACGTACTCGATCTTGGCTTTTGATAAACATAAGAGTTGTAGACCTCTTCGTTAGCTTTCTATTCCATCTTGTTTTGTATTTTGCAGATTTTTCTACGATTTCGTATGAATTGTTTGCTGGAGGGCTGCGTTGCAGCAATTAATTAGAAAGTTAGTTTTGATTAGTGGTTTTCATTAGCGTTTTTCCGTTAATCCAACCGTTGGATGATTCTGGATTTTGGATATGTTAATCCATACATATAGGTCTACTGGTGGCTAAGTTGGATCTTGAATCCGACGTCGTTTGGACGTCGGATCGACGGGATCAAATAGCCCCTAGTAGAGAACTTTTGGGTGTTTTGAATATAATATTATATTTCGGAATATAATATTATATTGTTTACTGTTCATCATCGTTTTCGGGATTGCTTCCTGTTGCAGGAGTTCGAGGTTGACGGTCGTGGTACCGTCGTAATGCCGGGACCCGCTGCGGATCGGCTGGCAGCGATCGGTTGTACCGTTACAGCGATCTGGCTGACTTATATAATGTTTGTCATACTGTTGCATGCATATCTCCTGTTTGTGTATGTCATAGCATGCATTGTTCAATTGTGCATTAGTTGCATTGGTTAGGGCGTGGGTGATCTTTGGGTCGCCGTCCCAAGGCTGGAAGCTCGGACTTAGCCCTAGGACCGGGGTTGGGTAGTTTGGACCCAGTTTGAATTGTGGTGTCCAGTCGATTCAATGATAGGCTTAAATGACTGGTACACTTGCGGCTTGATGATTGTAGAGGTCGTGTCGATCTTGAGTCGGATGCTGAGGTGTAGCCGGTGTTCCACTGTGTCGACTCTTGAGTGGTGGAGACGGCCCCCTCAGCGGTGCCATTTCCTGCCTGCAGTGCCGGTTACCTGCATGTGAGTCAGCAGTGTTTGTTGAGCTTACTGTGTGCTGCTCCTGGGCACCAAGGACACGCGGTGGGGTTATGGGACCCCTGTATACACCCAGATCCTACTTAAGGGCGACACTCTTGCGTTTCCCTCTTCCTTCTGTGTGTCGTAGTGTAGATCCCTACTGAGCTTAGTGCTCACTCCTACCCGGGCTGCGTTTTGCAGGTGCAGGCGTCAGTTCCTTTTCTAGTGGCCCCTACCGGGCAGTTGGTTGGCGGTGCAGCGGCGCCAGATGGAGTCTGAGAGTTGGTGATCCTTTACAGCTTTTATCCTATGTTAGATAGTCTCCTACGGGAGTAATGTTGTATTTGAACTTCCCCCTCTCCGAGGATATGTATATTTAACACTTGAGTTTTAAATCTGTGGTCGAGGTTTTGCTAATCTTTGTTGTATCTTTAATTGAGGGTGCTTTTGGAGAACTGTTTGGGAGACCAATAGGTTAGAGGGAACCCTCGCCAGCTTTGTTTTCCGCGTTTTGTAAGTTCCGGTTCGCGTCGCCCGGCCCGGTTGGGTTTTCTCGGGTCGAGGCGCGACAGCTTGGTATCAGAGCATAGGTTGTAGATCCCAGGGATTAGGATCAGGTTTCGGTTGAGTTTGAGCATGGAATGGGTTAGTTCTATGTCTAGAACATCCGTGCATGCTCTTTTGTGATGTGTTGTGCTTTTCGCTTCCTGTTTGTACTGGGTGTTTCTCGGTTTCTAACAAGTGGATACTTGTTGTTTATGGGTACATCGCTCCGTTGGGAGTCGTGGCCGGTCGCGTGTGCAGCGCACCGCCCGACAGGCTCCAGTAGCCGCGACGGCTTTGCCCCGAGGCTCTGCACAAGCACCAGAGACTAGTGTTGAGTTCGCGGTGGGGGAAAACGCCTCTCTTTTCGCCGAGAGGGTTCTTCCGCCACTTAGCGAACGCGCTGTGACGGCAGCGGTGATCACCTTCCAGGAGCTGAACCCGCCCAGGTTCAGTGGTGCTGAGGGTGATCCGGCAGTAGCGGACGACTGGCTGAGAGGAGTCAGTCGTGTCCTCGACGCTTTGTTCATCCAGGATGACCGGGTTCGGGTCAAACTGGCGGCGTTCCAGCTCGACGGGGACGCTTTGGACTGGTGGAGTGTTGTCTTGACCGTTAGGAGCTGGAGTGACCCCTCGTGGGACATGTTCCGTTCGTCTTTTCTCGACGCGTACTTCATTCAGAGTGCGCGTCAGGCCTTGGTTCGGGAGTACCTCAGCATCTCCCAGGATACGCAGTCAGTGGCACAGTATGCAGCTAGGTTCACCAGGCTCGTCAGGTTCGCCGGTCCTGTGGCGAGCGATCCTCTCGCCAGAGCGCGGCAGTTTCAGTGGGGGCTACGGTCCGAGATCAGGCTTCTGATGGCGGCGCGGTTTGCTAGCGCTCTCAGTGAGGTGGTGAACAGTGCCTTGTCAGTGGAGGCCATACTGCTAGAGGCAGGGCCTAGGGCAGTTCCACCAGTGTTCCCCTCGAGGTTAGGGCGCGCCGGCCAGCCGCAGCAGGCTCAGGGTGGAGTAGGACCGTGGCGGGGGGAGGCCCGTTCACGACGCCATCAGCCCTATCAGTACTAGCCAGAGGACGTCAGTGGAGACAGTCCAGAGGCAGAGGAGGGGGCGAATGACGAGGATGATCCCGATCAGCAGTTCCCAGAGGATGAGCAGCTGGAGCAGTCAGTCGGTGAGTACGACGAGGACCAGCCTCTCTCGGAGGCAGAGGAGGAGTTCGCGAAGGATGATCCAGACGAGCGGTTTCCGGAGGAGGAGCCTCAGCAGGAGGCGTTCGCAGGGTTTGGTCAGACCCAACAGGCAGAGCAGAGACCTGTGACGTGCTTTGAGTGCAGGCAGCTCGGGCATTATCAGAGAGACTGCCCCTTGCGGAGAGCATGGACCAGGCGGGACAGGATGCAGGCAGGCCCAGTGTCGGGTTCGTGCTATCAGTGTGGCCAACCGGGTCACTTTCGCCGAGAGTGCGCGACACTGCGAGGCGGAGGCCGTGGCAGTGGCAGTGGAGGCCAGTAGAGGCGGCCGGGTTGGCTTCAGCATCAGCGTCACATCAGCAGGTACCCATTTACCGCTTTGTAGTATCCTGATAGGCGTTGTTTTCTTTTCCGAGCCCTACCCTTATCGAATCTCGGGACGAGATTCCTTTAAGGGTATTAGGATGTGAGGACCCGTCCCTCTACTCTGGGTCGACCGGCTGGGTCAGGCCCGTGGCTCGTTGGTTTGCTTCGCGTCGAGCGCGCGATCCGGTGGATCGCATTGTTTCTTGGACCACAATGGCAATTTGGTAAATTGCGCCTTGTTGGTTTGTTTCACACCCGCGTGTGCACACACTGGCCTTGTATGTGTTTGTATTTGTTTAGAATGGTTAGGTGGACCCGGGATCGGAAAATCCCAGCTCGGGCGCGCGGAGGCTTGCTTTTGGGCAGCTTACGGCCCTTGAGCGATCGATCGCTCGAAGGAGCGACTGATCGGGCTCGTGAGCAACCAGTCGGTGGCTTTTTCTCTTCCGCGATGACGGCAGCCGACCGTCGTTTTCCCCTGTCAGGGGAGGGAGGACTTTCCCTCCCCTCCCCCAGCTTTTCCCCGCCTTCGCCGGCTTTCCCCGGGCTTTACCTTCCTCTTCCTTCCCTCTCTTCTCTTCTCTTCTTCTTCCTTCTTTCTCTTCTTCCCGCGGTGCTCTGTTTCTTCCCTTTACCGCCGGCGAGCTTCTTCTTCGCCGTTCTCCATCCTCGGACCATCAAATTGGGTGTTCTAAAGCTTGTTGGATTCGTTGCGACGAGAGGAGCATAGCTGAGGTGGTTTGGAGTCGTGTTGGTGACTGGTTTGCGAGGGATCAACCGAGGAATGCGCTGTTGGGTAGGTTCTTCTACCTACATGTGTTCTTTAATGGGTTTCGCGTAATCTAACCGTTAGATAGTCTCATACGGGAGTAATGTTGTATTTGATAGTCTCCTACGGGAGTAATGTTGTATTTGAACTTCCCCCTCTCCGAGGATATGTATATTTAACACTTGAGTTTTAAATCTGTGGTCGAGGTTTTGCTAATCTTTGTTGTATCTTTAATTGAGGATGCTTTTGGAGAACTGTTAGGGAGACCAATAGGTTAGAGGGAACCCTCGCCAGCTTTGTTTTCTGTGTTTTGTAAGTTCCGGTTCGCGTCGCCCGGCCCGGTTGGGCTTCCGCGGGTTGGGGCGCGACAAGGAAGCCACAGCCGACGCCTTCCGCTTGCCGGACGACGGAGTGACAGCCGTCGAAGAAGATGGTGGAGCTCTCGAGGCTCGGATCGGCCGTGGCGGAGGTGGGGAAGAGGAAGAAGCCGGCGAAGAGGCGGATGTGGCCGGAGAAGACAATGCTGGAGCCGTAGTTAATGGCAGCCGCCGGGCAGGAGGGTTGGAAGAAGAAGCGGCGGCTGCTTTCCCTTTGCCGCCGACACCCATCTTGGTGACATTCTTCGCGCGCACCATGGTAGGGCTGAACACCAAGAACGGCGCCGGCGACGATCAACGGAGAGCAAGGAACCGCGGGTTGAGATGATGGGATGGGTTTGGAAGAAACGGTGAGGCCGTGAGTGGAGAGGGAGGCCGGAGGAAGGGAATGTGGAGTGGTGGAGGATGGTGGTGAGGAACTCTTGCTGGAGGTGAGGACGAAGATCTGTCGGACGGAGGAATGAGGATCGGCGGAACGGAGAGGAAGAAAGGGGGATCGATCGAAGGGAATGAGCCCTAAGATCGCTCGAACTCTCCTTATAACCCCCCCAAACGTCGTGATTTCGATCGATCCGTCCCTTGGGGTTGGATCGATCGAAGGCCACGCGGCACGCATCCCTCGCACCACAACACACAAGGTAAAGGAGGAGGATCGATCGGTCGCTATAAGCCCGATCGATCTGACCCTCACCCCCATGCTAAAGTAGCTGGAACTCGTGGGACACTCTCCTCTAATAAGCATAACATGCACATCAAGCACGGTGCAGCATACCCAAAACAACACAATATATCCAAGCAAACCGAATCCCACTGTTATTGATGAACTAACAAAACAACGCTGCCAAGAAAAAAAAAACAAAGTGCAAAAAGGATAAACTAGCAATTAACAAACTCAAACTAGTCAGGCAGCAAGCAGAAGTCCTAGAAAGCAAGATACGATGGTCCTAAAGTCTAATCATCATCGTCCATTTCCTCATCGTCGTCCTCGTCGTCATCCTCGTAGTCGTCCTCGTCGTCGTCCTCGTCGTCGCTCTCGCTCGACCGCTGGAACAGTGGCCGATGAGGATCATCCGAGGCATAGGGGGATCCTGGTGGCGAAAGTGCTGGCGATAGAAGCCCAAGGTCGATCAGAGACCATGGAGGCACCACGACAGAGTACCCATCATGCAATCGGAAAGCGACCCACGGATCTTCGAGGTTGGGGTCGTGCTGAATAGCATAAACAAGACAAGCAAAGAGATCAGGATCCGGTAGCGGCCCAAAGAACTCAACACCGACAGGATACTCGATAACCGAATCGGCCGGATAACTAGGATCGGGTACATCCCAAGGAGGGTAACAGTAGACTACCGGCGGAGACGGTGGACGACTCGAGTCAGCTGAGTCGGCCAGATCATCGTCGGAGGAGAACACTGAAGCTTGAGACACCGGTGAACCTGGCTCAAAATCGGGCTCTGACGACCCGTGGCTGGAAGTAGACATTGAGAGTAACCTGCATCCGAGATAATAGGTAAGAGGGAATCGAAGAAGAATGACTAGACAGTGCAGGATCGATCGACCTGGCAGTGGTTGATCGATCCAGCACGGGGTGACGGAAGAACAAAACTGACCGAAACGGAGGAGGGAGAGAGCTTCAAAAACTGAGGGTACCGGGTGAATGGAAAAGAGAAGGCAAACATGCAACGAAGGGTGAGAAAAACCCAGAAACGACGAGAGGAAGGCGAAGGACGGTGGTGATGGTCGCCGGCGTCAATGGTCGGTAGCCATGGCAAAAACCATGGATTCATATGCAGAGGAGAACCCAGGAAGACACACACACACAAGGGACGATCACAAGCATAGGAGAGATGAAGAGGACGCGTAGGACTCTTACCGGAAAGCTGAAATTGCCCGGAGGGACACGCCGGAAGCAGGGACGATGGTGGAACTCCCAAGCCGGACGCCAACGATGGGAGGAACTACGGCGAACACGGAACAACAAAAGTCGAACTAAGGTGCTCGTTCGGAATCGTAGGTGAGGTAGGGATGAGAATAAAAAAGGGCGGCGAAGAGATATGGATCAACTCGGAATCGAGTCCGAGTTGGAGACGGCAACGGCAGCGGCGCGAGAGATTTAAGTTTTCGAAAGGTTCGAGCAGGATCGATCGGCCTAGACCAGGTAGATCGATCCGTCGCCACGTGGCCGCATCAGGTGCACCCCGATGACAAATAGCGAATAAAGATGCCCGATCGATCGAACATGGTGAGCAGGATCGATCGTACTTACTCAAAGAAAGCGACAGATAGAAGGATCGATCGGAAGGTGGAAGGGCAAAAACACCACACTTTGTCACCAATAAATACCCCCTCGGATCGATCGGATCCGCGAGGACGGATCGATCGAATGCACGCAGCTAGTTTTGTACATTGTCGGAGGGAAAGAAGGATCGATCGGGAGGCGTAGTGCCAAAAACACTACGTTCTGTCACGATTAAATGCACAAGATGGATCGATCCCGCTCTCAAGACCCGATCGATCCTTCTATAGCCAGGCGTAAAGCCAAGACGGAGGGAAAAACCGATCGATCAGGTGATGGTGCGGCTAAAACACCATGTTCTGTCAATAATAAAGACACAGCTCGGATCGATTGGCCACCATGAGATGGATCGATCCAACTACGGGACGAAGAAAACAATGCTTAACTCAAAGAAGGATCGATCGGTCCTACTTGGCTAGATCGATCGGTCGGGCCAAAATGCGAGAAAATGCAATAGAAATCTGGAATTTAAGCCGCTACAAACCCTGTAAAAGTATGGACCTCTCCAAGCCAAAAGAATTCAAGCATGGACATCCCCAAGTTCACTATTAACACGACCAGTCACGGGAGCTAGGACAGAAATATCAGACAATCGTATTCAACTAAACAACTAAGTAAAAATGACGCAAGCATGCAAAGAAAACATGAAAGAACCCAAACTAAAGAAACACACAAAAAGGATGGGTTGCCTCCCATCAAGCGCTTAGTTTAACGTCTCGAGCTCGACTTAATGAACGCGCAACTACTCAGGAAGTAGTTCATGCAACCTCTGTGTGGCTTCTAAGGTCAGAGGATTTTCTATGTATCGTTTTAGCCTTTGGCCATTCACTTTGAAGGTGGAATCAGAGTTAGGATGGCGGAGTTCGATAGCCCCATGAGGAAAAACTTGAGTAACTTCGAATGGACCAGTCCATCTAGATTTCAGTTTCCCTGGGAAAAGCCGTAATCTAGCGTTAAATAACCACACCCTATCTCCCACATTAAAAGTTCTTTAATTAATAAACCGATCATGGTACGCCTTAGTTCGAGCCTTATAGATAAGAGCATTATCGTAGGCGTCATTACGTATTTCCTCCAACTCATTGAGTTGGAGCAGACGAGCACTCTGACCCGTAGGTAACCAATTAACCTCTTTTATAGTTAACCACACTCGATCCATGAGATTCACTGGTAAGCGGCAATGCTTACCATAGACCATCCGATATGGGGACATCCCGATGGGTGTTTTAAATGCCGTTCTATATGCCCATAACGCTTCATTCAAGCGCATGGACCAGTCCTTCCTATCCAAACGCACTACTTTCTCCAGGATGCGTTTGATCTCCCTATTAGACACCTCTACCTGCCCACTGGTTTGAGGGTGATATGGGGTGGCAACCTTATGGGAGATATTATATTTATCGAGCGTGTGACGAAAATACCTATTCATGAAATGTGAGCCACCATCACTTATAATAGCTCTCGGATGACCAAACCGAGCAAAAATGTTAGAATGAAGAAATTTTACAATGACTCGGTGATCATTTGTCTTAGTCGCTATGGCTTCAATCCATTTCGAAACATAATCAACAGCTAATAAAATGTAAATATAGTCATTCGAAGGAGGAAACGGGCCCATAAAATCAATACCCCAAACATCGAATACTTCACATTCAATAATCGGATTTTGAGGCATTTCTTTTCGACGAGAAATACTACCTAACTGTTGACAACGAACGCAAGCTTTTGAAAAACTGTGAGCGTCACGAAAAATCGAGGGTCAATAAAAACCAGACTGAAAAATCTTAGCTGCGGTTTGCCGGCCTGAAAAGTTTCCTCCACATGCATGAGAGTGACATGAAGTCAGAATGGAGATAATTTCAGATTCGGGTACACAACATCTCATAATCTGATCCGGACAGTGCTTAAAGAGAATGGGATCATTCCATACATAGGATTTAACTTTTGAAAAGAATTTTTCTCGATATACTTGCTATTTTGCTTCTAAGTATGAAGTGCAAGAAAAGATGATTGGTAAGGTAAGATTAGGATACATCATTGAATGGGTCGAAAGTGTTTCAATAATGAAGACCAGAAGAAAGGTGTTCGTTAAGCTTCCTATAGCCTTTGCCTCGGTCGAAAGCATTTTTTTACTTCGGGAACAGTGTTTCACAAGAGAGAGGAGAGATAGAGAGAGAGAGAGAGGTGTGGATTGTGGAAGAAGGATTGTACAACCATTCTCTCAATTGAATTGCAGATTTCACCATTGTTTTTCGTCGAGGAAGTTCAGTCATAGCCTCATTACAACGAATACCTTATAAGCAACCCAAAATCTCACCTTGTATCTCTTCCCTATATGAGACTTCCCATCCCAAATTACATACATAATTCATCTCTTTAAGGTATATATACAGATGAAATCAAGATTTACTTTTCAAAAAGCAATTTTTTTTTCTTCCAGGACAAAAATAAAACTACGAAAATAATGCGAAAAGTAAGCTGCATCACCAGAATCACAATCGTCAAAAACAAATGCACCAATATCAAAATATACTGCACCTTCATCGTCACGTACTCCACGATTGCCTTGTCACCATTTTCGCTGGAGTTGTTCCATCTTTGGTGCCATACATGATCTATGATCTGCGTTAGAGCTTTTTTTTTTTTTTTTTTTGACAACTCGAGACTGGCTACAGCCTAAGGCTTACAGGGATATCAAAACTCCCTAACCCGGGCCAGACGAGCTAACTCGTCGGCCCTACATTGACCTCATTATGAATAAAAACTACAGAAAAATTAGTAAAATTCCCTACACACCACTAGAGATCCAACAAATCCCTCAAACAGTCACTTGCCGCCGGCATCCTACTATTCACCAATCTCAACAGTAAATTTGGAATCGGATTCCACCAAAAGACTGCTAATATTCCTGGACTGAGCCTCCTTTACACCAGCAGCTACTGCTTTAATTTCTGCATGGACCATCGAGGAGGCCTGGTCAGATATAGCAAGTTCCCATTCTTCAGAACATACCATGCCTATTCCCGCCCTGCCATTACCACAGGCACCCAACAGAGGCATCCCACGGCAATGATCTTTTTTCTTATAAATTAATAAAAAAAAATTTGTGTACATAAGCAGGTGACATGCGCCTATAACTCCTTTAATTACTTAAGAGTTAAATGTTCGGATGTATTGTGAGAATCTAAAGCGGAGGATATAGATGAAGGTTAACCTGAGAACTCCTTCATGGTTAATGGTGATAAGGAACTCGCAAATCAACCTACAGAGAGGACTTGACTGAAATCGAGAGTAATCGAAGGACTAAGGTGGAGATAGATCGCCAAAGAAAAAGGTGGAGATAGCTCACCAAAGAGGAAGGTGAACATGTTCTCAATTTCACGCCCTAAGTCCCAACGATCACTGGGTCGTCGGGGGATATATCCCCTTAATATTCCACTCTTAAATAGCTAAAACGGATATACGACAATAATCAAGGTTTTAAGGATTTCAGGCTTTTAATGTAAATTAGATTTTTTTAGGGGGGTATATATGAAATCAAACTTCTTCAGCGGTATATATAAATAACGCTTCTATATAACAATCAGACAGGCTTCTTGCTTCCTTTGTCAGGGGTTATATGTAAATAACCCTTCTAAATAGCAAGTAGACAGGCTTCTAGCTTCTTTTGGTACAAGCAGATGTGGCAGTTTGAATTGGTCATAGGTCATAGCATGATGAGGAATCCAAACTTGTGAACCTGTGATTGCCATTGGGTTAAGGTAAAGAAAGAAAAGTCCATGTGCCAACCTTTATTTTAACTTAGATTCCATCTTTCTGGTAAAGAAAGAAAGGACAGATACAGTACCATAAGTAATAGCGGATATGTCAAGATATAGTACATTTGCACCAACCATCCTGCAAGGCTCTTCCTTAAAGTGTTTGAAGAAAGCATTTCAAGTCCAAAAGAATCTCTTATCCTGAGATGAGATGCAAGAGTGGACTAGAATTTGAGCCACTAAAAACACTATATCTGGATCTTACGAAGTCTGCTTTAATAGAGGAATTCATGAAAATCCAATGAAAGCTAGGTTAACCAATAGGAGTAGGAAAAGAATACACACACCATACTGGCCATTTGGACTTCATGACAAAGCCATAATTGCAAGATCGTAATCCAAAATAGTTCTGGCACTTCTCCTGAATGGCTGAACAGTAGCGTTAAATACTCGCAAGAAAATGCTTGTATAATCAGTACCCTGACTAGAAAATGGCAATTTTTACAACAAGTGCATGTGCGCTAGCAGCTCGCCAATAGATATCAGTAAGCACAGCTTTTAGACACTGAATTTCACTCCCTCGTCGTCTGTTGAACTCCCCTTGAAAATGGCCACCTTCCCTTTCTGCTCCAGTAATTTCAGGGCACGTATCAGCACAGTGCGATCTATCCCGGCAAGGTCTTCCATGGGGCAAAAAAAAAAGAAACAGTCATAACAAGAGAAACAATGAACGTAATTATTTTTTGCAGAACAACAGCTTTTTTTTACAGTTGATCAAAAATTAAATTTGATATTACAATCTTTGAGCATCATAAAACAAAATAAAGAACCATCAAGTTATCATCTAAATGATGCCAGTTGTATATGTTCATAAATTCAATGTGAAATCAAAACCACTAAATCATGTAATTTTCACACCAGCTTCACAAGGTATTAGAAAGGTGATTTAGGTCAACACACCAACAACGGCTAAGAAACTTATCATAAAAGCAAAAGCAAGGAACAAATGTGAGCATACCAGTTCCACGAGTCTCAATTCCTGAGCGCATATCCTCAACAGTCATAATGTTATCTTCCAAACCATTCTCTTTCACCTGATCAACTTGCAAAAGAAAAGAACCAATGAGATATGATGAAATAACCACCACATTATCATATATGTATTCAAGTTGGAGAATGCTCACAAAACTTATAATATAATCAGCCCAGTCTTGAATTCTAAGCCAGAGAATAAGGCATTTTCTATGTCCTTTGTCCATCCATTCTGCACGGCCTACGTCAAATGAAGAGAGTGTCAAGTAACCATCAATCCATTGCAATTTGCTCAAATATAGACACGAAAAATTTACTCCACACGAGCATTTGTGTCGAACCTTCATTAACCAATGTTGCAAGAAATACCTCCCTCGCCTCATGACTAAGTGATCCTGCGCTTCCCAAAGTAGAAATTTCAGTAAAACCTTTGCGCAAGACCCACATAGTGTGAGAACATGATAATGTGGTACAGTAATTGACATTAACATGAAAAACCTAGATTTAGACACTATTCAAAGCATCAGAACTATAGATTTCTGGTTTACACGTCGGAGGATAATAATAAGAAATTCAGAACGTGTTGACTATGGGAAGAATCCAATATATTGTTCACCACAGATGACGAAAATCAAGTTAGAGGATGGCTTACTTTCAATGACTGGATTGGAAAACAGGGGGAATTCTTCTTCAAGTCCAATTACAAAGATCTTCTGACTTTTGCAATAATCAAGTATTAACTCTTTCCAAAGTTGCACTTGTTTTTCACGTGTTTCTCTTACTGGCTGCAAACTAGGAATAGATGACACTAATTAAAATTCGTAGATATGTGGAAACCTATTTGAAAATGGCAGGAGAAATAAGAGCAGAAACCTGAGTGAGAGCATGGATAAAAATAGAGATAAATCGCAGAAACAGCTGTTATAAGTTTACAGCAAGCATAAGGACACCTTAAGAGAGCACTCTTGCTGCTATTATTTGTCACTTTTTAGGTAGCCCTTATAAATTTCATGCTACTTGAATGTACCTAAACATTGGAACAACCCAGGGCTAATGTCACAAAATACCAGTGTTATGACTCAGTTACGTCTCTAAGTGAGTACAAGGGATGTCCGACCATCTCTTCATAACTTCCACCAAAAAGAAACAGAAATTGGTTATAGTGCACAAAGAATATCACGAATAGGAAACAAAGAATAATTTACATTTTTAGCTATTTAATACCAAATCTGCAGTTTGTGACCTTTCTCTGCTCACTATCTTAGAGAAAAAGTACAAACTTTATTGACAATAAAGTTTAAACAAGTTGAATATGAATAAGTAAAGTGTGGAGGAATCAAAAATATTACGTGAAGTAGGGTGGATAGTTGAAAAACTGGGGTAGCTTAAAATCCCCTAATCTCTGCATCTTTAGTGATTTTCCAGTAAAATGTTGCAATTCACCTCACCCCTGCAATCAAAACATTGTTGTTAAAGGCTTTTCCCCGAACTAACATATTGGAATTTATAGACTGGTTTCGTGCACTTAATGTTTCTAGAGAATGTTACTTTAGAATGTTTTAATGTTTCGTGCAGTCATAACATTGCCATGGAAACTGCAGATTGGAATTAAATAGCTAAGAATGAAAATTGTTGTTCGTTTCCTATTCGCAGTATTCTTTGTGCACTATAATTAAATTTGTGTTTCTTTTATGGGAAATTATGAAGAGGTGGTCTTACATCCCTTATACTCACTTAGAGACATAGCTGTGTCATAACATTGATATTTTATGACATTAGCCCTAGGTTGTTTTAATTTTAGGTGCATTAAAGTAGCCTGAAATTTATAAAGGCTACCTAAATAGTGACAAATAATAGCAGCAAGAGAAACATTAATTGATAAAATACATAAGGTTTGAAGTTCTAGTTTTGCTAGAGAAACATTAAGTGCATGAAATCAGGTATAGTACTTAAATATTTAGCTATAGCAAGCATGAGCATGGTAAGACTCATGGATTTCCATGCCGGTCTGGCACTGCGGCACGAACCGTGCCAGGGGGTTAGCGGCATCGAACCCCCCACCCCCTACCGTGCCAAGAAGAAGAAGAAGAAGTAGGAGTAGAAGTAGAAGGAGGAGGAGGAGGAAGAAAAACAAGAATCACACGGGAGTGTGCCGGTCCGGCACGTACCGTGCCAGCAGGCGTGCCACCGGGACGGCAATCCATGGTAAAAATCAAATCAGACATAATGAGGATCAAATCAGGTATAGCACAACATAATAAAATCAGATTAAGGTCAATATACATGCAAAACAACTGAAAGCAATAGCTTCAAATAGGGGGGATCAGCCATGGATTTTTGTGCCGGTCCGACACCGTGCATGCCGGCCGGTACGTACAGTGCCACGGGGTTAGCGGCATCGAAACCCCCGTACCGTGTCAAGAAGAAGAAGGAGGGAGAAAAAGGAGAATTGCTGCCAGCAGGCTGCCGTGTGCCACCCGAACAGCAATCCTTGGGATCAGCTATAGCAAGCATGAGCATGAAAATACAAGCATAAGCATAACGAAATTAAAGCTTCAATTGAATCAGTCATGTACAATAATTTCATCACATGTAACAGAGCAGAAGACATATCTGTGCAAAAAATAATCCCAAATCGAAGCATCATAGAACAAGACAATGCTGCCATAAAACAAGCCAAATGATAAACACATATCGAAGTTTTAACAAAGGAAATCAGCATCTCATATGATTAAGAAACTACATCTCATAAAAATTCAAATGCAAAGCACAGCAGGCAGAAGAAACAAGAGAACAGGGGATTAGACAAAGCCCAATGCATAAGAACATAAAAATGGCATTCTCGTTACAAAGAGGGCGAAAGAAATCAGAGTAGGGGATCAGCTACAT